>CM062918.1:2500-12500 GCA_031878705.1 Tapirus indicus | reverse complement strand
TTAGGGTTAGGGTTAGGGTTAGGGTTAGGGTTAGGGTTAGGGTTAGGGTTAGGGTTAGGGTTAGGGTTAGGGTTAGGGTTAGGGTTAGGGTTAGGGTTAGGGTTAGGGTTAGGGTTAGGGTTAGGGTTAGGGTTAGGGTTAGGGTTAGGGTTAGGGTTAGGGTTAGGGTTAGGGTTAGGGTTAGGGTTAGGGTTAGGGTTAGGGTTAGGGTTAGGGTTAGGGTTAGGGTTAGGGTTAGGGTTAGGGTTAGGGTTAGGGTTAGGGTTAGGGTTAGGGTTAGGGTTAGGGTTAGGGTTAGGGTTAGGGTTAGGGTTAGGGTTAGGGTTAGGGTTAGGGTTAGGGTTAGGGTTAGGGTTAGGGTTAGGGTTAGGGTTAGGGTTAGGGTTAGGGTTAGGGTTAGGGTTAGGGTTAGGGTTAGGGTTAGGGTTAGGGTTAGGGTTAGGGTTAGGGTTAGGGTTAGGGTTAGGGTTAGGGTTAGGGTTAGGGTTAGGGTTAGGGTTAGGGTTAGGGTTAGGGTTAGGGTTAGGGTTAGGGTTAGGGTTAGGGTTAGGGTTAGGGTTAGGGTTAGGGTTAGGGTTAGGGTTAGGGTTAGGGTTAGGGTTAGGGTTAGGGTTAGGGTTAGGGTTAGGGTTAGGGTTAGGGTTAGGGTTAGGGTTAGGGTTAGGGTTAGGGTTAGGGTTAGGGTTAGGGTTAGGGTTAGGGTTAGGGTTAGGGTTAGGGTTAGGGTTAGGGTTAGGGTTAGGGTTAGGGTTAGGGTTAGGGTTAGGGTTAGGGTTAGGGTTAGGGTTAGGGTTAGGGTTAGGGTTAGGGTTAGGGTTAGGGTTAGGGTTAGGGTTAGGGTTAGGGTTAGGGTTAGGGTTAGGGTTAGGGTTAGGGTTAGGGTTAGGGTTAGGGTTAGGGTTAGGGTTAGGGTTAGGGTTAGGGTTAGGGTTAGGGTTAGGGTTAGGGTTAGGGTTAGGGTTAGGGTTAGGGTTAGGGTTAGGGTTAGGGTTAGGGTTAGGGTTAGGGTTAGGGTTAGGGTTAGGGTTAGGGTTAGGGTTAGGGTTAGGGTTAGGGTTAGGGTTAGGGTTAGGGTTAGGGTTAGGGTTAGGGTTAGGGTTAGGGTTAGGGTTAGGGTTAGGGTTAGGGTTAGGGTTAGGGTTAGGGTTAGGGTTAGGGTTAGGGTTAGGGTTAGGGTTAGGGTTAGGGTTAGGGTTAGGGTTAGGGTTAGGGTTAGGGTTAGGGTTAGGGTTAGGGTTAGGGTTAGGGTTAGGGTTAGGGTTAGGGTTAGGGTTAGGGTTAGGGTTAGGGTTAGGGTTAGGGTTAGGGTTAGGGTTAGGGTTAGGGTTAGGGTTAGGGTTAGGGTTAGGGTTAGGGTTAGGGTTAGGGTTAGGGTTAGGGTTAGGGTTAGGGTTAGGGTTAGGGTTAGGGTTAGGGTTAGGGTTAGGGTTAGGGTTAGGGTTAGGGTTAGGGTTAGGGTTAGGGTTAGGGTTAGGGTTAGGGTTAGGGTTAGGGTTAGGGTTAGGGTTAGGGTTAGGGTTAGGGTTAGGGTTAGGGTTAGGGTTAGGGTTAGGGTTAGGGTTAGGGTTAGGGTTAGGGTTAGGGTTAGGGTTAGGGTTAGGGTTAGGGTTAGGGTTAGGGTTAGGGTTAGGGTTAGGGTTAGGGTTAGGGTTAGGGTTAGGGTTAGGGTTAGGGTTAGGGTTAGGGTTAGGGTTAGGGTTAGGGTTAGGGTTAGGGTTAGGGTTAGGGTTAGGGTTAGGGTTAGGGTTAGGGTTAGGGTTAGGGTTAGGGTTAGGGTTAGGGTTAGGGTTAGGGTTAGGGTTAGGGTTAGGGTTAGGGTTAGGGTTAGGGTTAGGGTTAGGGTTAGGGTTAGGGTTAGGGTTAGGGTTAGGGTTAGGGTTAGGGTTAGGGTTAGGGTTAGGGTTAGGGTTAGGGTTAGGGTTAGGGTTAGGGTTAGGGTTAGGGTTAGGGTTAGGGTTAGGGTTAGGGTTAGGGTTAGGGTTAGGGTTAGGGTTAGGGTTAGGGTTAGGGTTAGGGTTAGGGTTAGGGTTAGGGTTAGGGTTAGGGTTAGGGTTAGGGTTAGGGTTAGGGTTAGGGTTAGGGTTAGGGTTAGGGTTAGGGTTAGGGTTAGGGTTAGGGTTAGGGTTAGGGTTAGGGTTAGGGTTAGGGTTAGGGTTAGGGTTAGGGTTAGGGTTAGGGTTAGGGTTAGGGTTAGGGTTAGGGTTAGGGTTAGGGTTAGGGTTAGGGTTAGGGTTAGGGTTAGGGTTAGGGTTAGGGTTAGGGTTAGGGTTAGGGTTAGGGTTAGGGTTAGGGTTAGGGTTAGGGTTAGGGTTAGGGTTAGGGTTAGGGTTAGGGTTAGGGTTAGGGTTAGGGTTAGGGTTAGGGTTAGGGTTAGGGTTAGGGTTAGGGTTAGGGTTAGGGTTAGGGTTAGGGTTAGGGTTAGGGTTAGGGTTAGGGTTAGGGTTAGGGTTAGGGTTAGGGTTAGGGTTAGGGTTAGGGTTAGGGTTAGGGTTAGGGTTAGGGTTAGGGTTAGGGTTAGGGTTAGGGTTAGGGTTAGGGTTAGGGTTAGGGTTAGGGTTAGGGTTAGGGTTAGGGTTAGGGTTAGGGTTAGGGTTAGGGTTAGGGTTAGGGTTAGGGTTAGGGTTAGGGTTAGGGTTAGGGTTAGGGTTAGGGTTAGGGTTAGGGTTAGGGTTAGGGTTAGGGTTAGGGTTAGGGTTAGGGTTAGGGTTAGGGTTAGGGTTAGGGTTAGGGTTAGGGTTAGGGTTAGGGTTAGGGTTAGGGTTAGGGTTAGGGTTAGGGTTAGGGTTAGGGTTAGGGTTAGGGTTAGGGTTAGGGTTAGGGTTAGGGTTAGGGTTAGGGTTAGGGTTAGGGTTAGGGTTAGGGTTAGGGTTAGGGTTAGGGTTAGGGTTAGGGTTAGGGTTAGGGTTAGGGTTAGGGTTAGGGTTAGGGTTAGGGTTAGGGTTAGGGTTAGGGTTAGGGTTAGGGTTAGGGTTAGGGTTAGGGTTAGGGTTAGGGTTAGGGTTAGGGTTAGGGTTAGGGTTAGGGTTAGGGTTAGGGTTAGGGTTAGGGTTAGGGTTAGGGTTAGGGTTAGGGTTAGGGTTAGGGTTAGGGTTAGGGTTAGGGTTAGGGTTAGGGTTAGGGTTAGGGTTAGGGTTAGGGTTAGGGTTAGGGTTAGGGTTAGGGTTAGGGTTAGGGTTAGGGTTAGGGTTAGGGTTAGGGTTAGGGTTAGGGTTAGGGTTAGGGTTAGGGTTAGGGTTAGGGTTAGGGTTAGGGTTAGGGTTAGGGTTAGGGTTAGGGTTAGGGTTAGGGTTAGGGTTAGGGTTAGGGTTAGGGTTAGGGTTAGGGTTAGGGTTAGGGTTAGGGTTAGGGTTAGGGTTAGGGTTAGGGTTAGGGTTAGGGTTAGGGTTAGGGTTAGGGTTAGGGTTAGGGTTAGGGTTAGGGTTAGGGTTAGGGTTAGGGTTAGGGTTAGGGTTAGGGTTAGGGTTAGGGTTAGGGTTAGGGTTAGGGTTAGGGTTAGGGTTAGGGTTAGGGTTAGGGTTAGGGTTAGGGTTAGGGTTAGGGTTAGGGTTAGGGTTAGGGTTAGGGTTAGGGTTAGGGTTAGGGTTAGGGTTAGGGTTAGGGTTAGGGTTAGGGTTAGGGTTAGGGTTAGGGTTAGGGTTAGGGTTAGGGTTAGGGTTAGGGTTAGGGTTAGGGTTAGGGTTAGGGTTAGGGTTAGGGTTAGGGTTAGGGTTAGGGTTAGGGTTAGGGTTAGGGTTAGGGTTAGGGTTAGGGTTAGGGTTAGGGTTAGGGTTAGGGTTAGGGTTAGGGTTAGGGTTAGGGTTAGGGTTAGGGTTAGGGTTAGGGTTAGGGTTAGGGTTAGGGTTAGGGTTAGGGTTAGGGTTAGGGTTAGGGTTAGGGTTAGGGTTAGGGTTAGGGTTAGGGTTAGGGTTAGGGTTAGGGTTAGGGTTAGGGTTAGGGTTAGGGTTAGGGTTAGGGTTAGGGTTAGGGTTAGGGTTAGGGTTAGGGTTAGGGTTAGGGTTAGGGTTAGGGTTAGGGTTAGGGTTAGGGTTAGGGTTAGGGTTAGGGTTAGGGTTAGGGTTAGGGTTAGGGTTAGGGTTAGGGTTAGGGTTAGGGTTAGGGTTAGGGTTAGGGTTAGGGTTAGGGTTAGGGTTAGGGTTAGGGTTAGGGTTAGGGTTAGGGTTAGGGTTAGGGTTAGGGTTAGGGTTAGGGTTAGGGTTAGGGTTAGGGTTAGGGTTAGGGTTAGGGTTAGGGTTAGGGTTAGGGTTAGGGTTAGGGTTAGGGTTAGGGTTAGGGTTAGGGTTAGGGTTAGGGTTAGGGTTAGGGTTAGGGTTAGGGTTAGGGTTAGGGTTAGGGTTAGGGTTAGGGTTAGGGTTAGGGTTAGGGTTAGGGTTAGGGTTAGGGTTAGGGTTAGGGTTAGGGTTAGGGTTAGGGTTAGGGTTAGGGTTAGGGTTAGGGTTAGGGTTAGGGTTAGGGTTAGGGTTAGGGTTAGGGTTAGGGTTAGGGTTAGGGTTAGGGTTAGGGTTAGGGTTAGGGTTAGGGTTAGGGTTAGGGTTAGGGTTAGGGTTAGGGTTAGGGTTAGGGTTAGGGTTAGGGTTAGGGTTAGGGTTAGGGTTAGGGTTAGGGTTAGGGTTAGGGTTAGGGTTAGGGTTAGGGTTAGGGTTAGGGTTAGGGTTAGGGTTAGGGTTAGGGTTAGGGTTAGGGTTAGGGTTAGGGTTAGGGTTAGGGTTAGGGTTAGGGTTAGGGTTAGGGTTAGGGTTAGGGTTAGGGTTAGGGTTAGGGTTAGGGTTAGGGTTAGGGTTAGGGTTAGGGTTAGGGTTAGGGTTAGGGTTAGGGTTAGGGTTAGGGTTAGGGTTAGGGTTAGGGTTAGGGTTAGGGTTAGGGTTAGGGTTAGGGTTAGGGTTAGGGTTAGGGTTAGGGTTAGGGTTAGGGTTAGGGTTAGGGTTAGGGTTAGGGTTAGGGTTAGGGTTAGGGTTAGGGTTAGGGTTAGGGTTAGGGTTAGGGTTAGGGTTAGGGTTAGGGTTAGGGTTAGGGTTAGGGTTAGGGTTAGGGTTAGGGTTAGGGTTAGGGTTAGGGTTAGGGTTAGGGTTAGGGTTAGGGTTAGGGTTAGGGTTAGGGTTAGGGTTAGGGTTAGGGTTAGGGTTAGGGTTAGGGTTAGGGTTAGGGTTAGGGTTAGGGTTAGGGTTAGGGTTAGGGTTAGGGTTAGGGTTAGGGTTAGGGTTAGGGTTAGGGTTAGGGTTAGGGTTAGGGTTAGGGTTAGGGTTAGGGTTAGGGTTAGGGTTAGGGTTAGGGTTAGGGTTAGGGTTAGGGTTAGGGTTAGGGTTAGGGTTAGGGTTAGGGTTAGGGTTAGGGTTAGGGTTAGGGTTAGGGTTAGGGTTAGGGTTAGGGTTAGGGTTAGGGTTAGGGTTAGGGTTAGGGTTAGGGTTAGGGTTAGGGTTAGGGTTAGGGTTAGGGTTAGGGTTAGGGTTAGGGTTAGGGTTAGGGTTAGGGTTAGGGTTAGGGTTAGGGTTAGGGTTAGGGTTAGGGTTAGGGTTAGGGTTAGGGTTAGGGTTAGGGTTAGGGTTAGGGTTAGGGTTAGGGTTAGGGTTAGGGTTAGGGTTAGGGTTAGGGTTAGGGTTAGGGTTAGGGTTAGGGTTAGGGTTAGGGTTAGGGTTAGGGTTAGGGTTAGGGTTAGGGTTAGGGTTAGGGTTAGGGTTAGGGTTAGGGTTAGGGTTAGGGTTAGGGTTAGGGTTAGGGTTAGGGTTAGGGTTAGGGTTAGGGTTAGGGTTAGGGTTAGGGTTAGGGTTAGGGTTAGGGTTAGGGTTAGGGTTAGGGTTAGGGTTAGGGTTAGGGTTAGGGTTAGGGTTAGGGTTAGGGTTAGGGTTAGGGTTAGGGTTAGGGTTAGGGTTAGGGTTAGGGTTAGGGTTAGGGTTAGGGTTAGGGTTAGGGTTAGGGTTAGGGTTAGGGTTAGGGTTAGGGTTAGGGTTAGGGTTAGGGTTAGGGTTAGGGTTAGGGTTAGGGTTAGGGTTAGGGTTAGGGTTAGGGTTAGGGTTAGGGTTAGGGTTAGGGTTAGGGTTAGGGTTAGGGTTAGGGTTAGGGTTAGGGTTAGGGTTAGGGTTAGGGTTAGGGTTAGGGTTAGGGTTAGGGTTAGGGTTAGGGTTAGGGTTAGGGTTAGGGTTAGGGTTAGGGTTAGGGTTAGGGTTAGGGTTAGGGTTAGGGTTAGGGTTAGGGTTAGGGTTAGGGTTAGGGTTAGGGTTAGGGTTAGGGTTAGGGTTAGGGTTAGGGTTAGGGTTAGGGTTAGGGTTAGGGTTAGGGTTAGGGTTAGGGTTAGGGTTAGGGTTAGGGTTAGGGTTAGGGTTAGGGTTAGGGTTAGGGTTAGGGTTAGGGTTAGGGTTAGGGTTAGGGTTAGGGTTAGGGTTAGGGTTAGGGTTAGGGTTAGGGTTAGGGTTAGGGTTAGGGTTAGGGTTAGGGTTAGGGTTAGGGTTAGGGTTAGGGTTAGGGTTAGGGTTAGGGTTAGGGTTAGGGTTAGGGTTAGGGTTAGGGTTAGGGTTAGGGTTAGGGTTAGGGTTAGGGTTAGGGTTAGGGTTAGGGTTAGGGTTAGGGTTAGGGTTAGGGTTAGGGTTAGGGTTAGGGTTAGGGTTAGGGTTAGGGTTAGGGTTAGGGTTAGGGTTAGGGTTAGGGTTAGGGTTAGGGTTAGGGTTAGGGTTAGGGTTAGGGTTAGGGTTAGGGTTAGGGTTAGGGTTAGGGTTAGGGTTAGGGTTAGGGTTAGGGTTAGGGTTAGGGTTAGGGTTAGGGTTAGGGTTAGGGTTAGGGTTAGGGTTAGGGTTAGGGTTAGGGTTAGGGTTAGGGTTAGGGTTAGGGTTAGGGTTAGGGTTAGGGTTAGGGTTAGGGTTAGGGTTAGGGTTAGGGTTAGGGTTAGGGTTAGGGTTAGGGTTAGGGTTAGGGTTAGGGTTAGGGTTAGGGTTAGGGTTAGGGTTAGGGTTAGGGTTAGGGTTAGGGTTAGGGTTAGGGTTAGGGTTAGGGTTAGGGTTAGGGTTAGGGTTAGGGTTAGGGTTAGGGTTAGGGTTAGGGTTAGGGTTAGGGTTAGGGTTAGGGTTAGGGTTAGGGTTAGGGTTAGGGTTAGGGTTAGGGTTAGGGTTAGGGTTAGGGTTAGGGTTAGGGTTAGGGTTAGGGTTAGGGTTAGGGTTAGGGTTAGGGTTAGGGTTAGGGTTAGGGTTAGGGTTAGGGTTAGGGTTAGGGTTAGGGTTAGGGTTAGGGTTAGGGTTAGGGTTAGGGTTAGGGTTAGGGTTAGGGTTAGGGTTAGGGTTAGGGTTAGGGTTAGGGTTAGGGTTAGGGTTAGGGTTAGGGTTAGGGTTAGGGTTAGGGTTAGGGTTAGGGTTAGGGTTAGGGTTAGGGTTAGGGTTAGGGTTAGGGTTAGGGTTAGGGTTAGGGTTAGGGTTAGGGTTAGGGTTAGGGTTAGGGTTAGGGTTAGGGTTAGGGTTAGGGTTAGGGTTAGGGTTAGGGTTAGGGTTAGGGTTAGGGTTAGGGTTAGGGTTAGGGTTAGGGTTAGGGTTAGGGTTAGGGTTAGGGTTAGGGTTAGGGTTAGGGTTAGGGTTAGGGTTAGGGTTAGGGTTAGGGTTAGGGTTAGGGTTAGGGTTAGGGTTAGGGTTAGGGTTAGGGTTAGGGTTAGGGTTAGGGTTAGGGTTAGGGTTAGGGTTAGGGTTAGGGTTAGGGTTAGGGTTAGGGTTAGGGTTAGGGTTAGGGTTAGGGTTAGGGTTAGGGTTAGGGTTAGGGTTAGGGTTAGGGTTAGGGTTAGGGTTAGGGTTAGGGTTAGGGTTAGGGTTAGGGTTAGGGTTAGGGTTAGGGTTAGGGTTAGGGTTAGGGTTAGGGTTAGGGTTAGGGTTAGGGTTAGGGTTAGGGTTAGGGTTAGGGTTAGGGTTAGGGTTAGGGTTAGGGTTAGGGTTAGGGTTAGGGTTAGGGTTAGGGTTAGGGTTAGGGTTAGGGTTAGGGTTAGGGTTAGGGTTAGGGTTAGGGTTAGGGTTAGGGTTAGGGTTAGGGTTAGGGTTAGGGTTAGGGTTAGGGTTAGGGTTAGGGTTAGGGTTAGGGTTAGGGTTAGGGTTAGGGTTAGGGTTAGGGTTAGGGTTAGGGTTAGGGTTAGGGTTAGGGTTAGGGTTAGGGTTAGGGTTAGGGTTAGGGTTAGGGTTAGGGTTAGGGTTAGGGTTAGGGTTAGGGTTAGGGTTAGGGTTAGGGTTAGGGTTAGGGTTAGGGTTAGGGTTAGGGTTAGGGTTAGGGTTAGGGTTAGGGTTAGGGTTAGGGTTAGGGTTAGGGTTAGGGTTAGGGTTAGGTTAGGGTTAGGGTTAGGGTTAGGGTTAGGGTTAGGGTTAGGGTTAGGGTTAGGGTTAGGGTTAGGGTTAGGGTTAGGGTTAGGGTTAGGGTTAGGGTTAGGGTTAGGGTTAGGGTTAGGGTTAGGGTTAGGGTTAGGGTTAGGGTTAGGGTTAGGGTTAGGGTTAGGGTTAGGGTTAGGGTTAGGGTTAGGGTTAGGGTTAGGGTTAGGGTTAGGGTTAGGGTTAGGGTTAGGGTTAGGGTTAGGGTTAGGGTTAGGGTTAGGGTTAGGGTTAGGGTTAGGGTTAGGGTTAGGGTTAGGGTTAGGGTTAGGGTTAGGGTTAGGGTTAGGGTTAGGGTTAGGGTTAGGGTTAGGGTTAGGGTTAGGGTTAGGGTTAGGGTTAGGGTTAGGGTTAGGGTTAGGGTTAGGGTTAGGGTTAGGGTTAGGGTTAGGGTTAGGGTTAGGGTTAGGGTTAGGGTTAGGGTTAGGGTTAGGGTTAGGGTTAGGGTTAGGGTTAGGGTTAGGGTTAGGGTTAGGGTTAGGGTTAGGGTTAGGGTTAGGGTTAGGGTTAGGGTTAGGGTTAGGGTTAGGGTTAGGGTTAGGGTTAGGGTTAGGGTTAGGGTTAGGGTTAGGGTTAGGGTTAGGGTTAGGGTTAGGGTTAGGGTTAGGGTTAGGGTTAGGGTTAGGGTTAGGGTTAGGGTTAGGGTTAGGGTTAGGGTTAGGGTTAGGGTTAGGGTTAGGGTTAGGGTTAGGGTTAGGGTTAGGGTTAGGGTTAGGGTTAGGGTTAGGGTTAGGGTTAGGGTTAGGGTTAGGGTTAGGGTTAGGGTTAGGGTTAGGGTTAGGGTTAGGGTTAGGGTTAGGGTTAGGGTTAGGGTTAGGGTTAGGGTTAGGGTTAGGGTTAGGGTTAGGGTTAGGGTTAGGGTTAGGGTTAGGGTTAGGGTTAGGGTTAGGGTTAGGGTTAGGGTTAGGGTTAGGGTTAGGGTTAGGGTTAGGGTTAGGGTTAGGGTTAGGGTTAGGGTTAGGGTTAGGGTTAGGGTTAGGGTTAGGGTTAGGGTTAGGGTTAGGGTTAGGGTTAGGGTTAGGGTTAGGGTTAGGGTTAGGGTTAGGGTTAGGGTTAGGGTTAGGGTTAGGGTTAGGGTTAGGGTTAGGGTTAGGGTTAGGGTTAGGGTTAGGGTTAGGGTTAGGGTTAGGGTTAGGGTTAGGGTTAGGGTTAGGGTTAGGGTTAGGGTTAGGGTTAGGGTTAGGGTTAGGGTTAGGGTTAGGGTTAGGGTTAGGGTTAGGGTTAGGGTTAGGGTTAGGGTTAGGGTTAGGGTTAGGGTTAGGGTTAGGGTTAGGGTTAGGGTTAGGGTTAGGGTTAGGGTTAGGGTTAGGGTTAGGGTTAGGGTTAGGGTTAGGGTTAGGGTTAGGGTTAGGGTTAGGGTTAGGGTTAGGGTTAGGGTTAGGGTTAGGGTTAGGGTTAGGGTTAGGGTTAGGGTTAGGGTTAGGGTTAGGGTTAGGGTTAGGGTTAGGGTTAGGGTTAGGGTTAGGGTTAGGGTTAGGGTTAGGGTTAGGGTTAGGGTTAGGGTTAGGGTTAGGGTTAGGGTTAGGGTTAGGGTTAGGGTTAGGGTTAGGGTTAGGGTTAGGGTTAGGGTTAGGGTTAGGGTTAGGGTTAGGGTTAGGGTTAGGGTTAGGGTTAGGGTTAGGGTTAGGGTTAGGGTTAGGGTTAGGGTTAGGGTTAGGGTTAGGGTTAGGGTTAGGGTTAGG